>JARQOC010000001.1:47639670-47653181 GCA_033576535.1 Allobates femoralis
AGTGCTAACCACTGAGCCATCGTATACTCTGCTAACCACTGACCCACCATAATCCCTGCTAACTACTAACCCACCGTATACAGCGCTAACCACTGAGCCACCGTATACTGTGCTACCCACTGAGCCACCTGTATACACACAATTAATTTCACCGCACTCCCCTAAATATTAGTAAATAAACTATATATGGATTCTAGACTACCCGATTCTTTAGAATCGGGCTCACAGCTAGTTTATTTATATACTCTCCTACAGATTTCTGTATCTCAGCAATCCTAATCACCCTTTATAATACCAAACAGTTGAATTTGCTCAACTACTTGGATCGCTTTGTATCCACCTACACCAACTTTTTTGAGTTAAGGTATTTACCAGATAATCATTTCTGTTTTTATACTCTATACACTGCCCCCCCTTTTCTCATTTCTATATACGCTTTGCCCTCCTTTTCTTGCAGTCTGACGCCTTGTCTATTCCTGCAGTCACCTTTTCCTTTTATCTTATACTCCTCATCTAATCTTTTGTTCCCTCACCTACCACCACACTCTCGCACGCCATCACTCACTTACGGTCGTGCACACCTTATAAGAATAGTGCGCACGGTATAGGTATTCACACACAATTGACCACTTAGGGAAAAACACCATGGGAAGGTCCTCTTATGTTGCCAATAATACTGTATTTTGTTTCTGTTAAAAATTGTGACTTCTTTTTGTTATTATGTTTAATTTAGCTCAATGCCCTGAGGAAGGCTCATGTTGAGCCGAAACATGGGAAGATTTCTCTTTACACAAATAAAAAATTTCTCCTTTTCATTTTTTTCATTTATGAGTGTGCCGAGGCTAACTTTAAATTATCTTCCAGCAGAACAATGACCCAAAACACACTTCAAAAAGCACTAGATAATGGTTTGAGATAAAGCACTGGAGACTTCTAAGGTGGCCAGCAATGAGTCCAGACCTGAATCCCATAGATCACCTGTGGAGAGATCTAAAAATGGCAGTTTGGAGAAGGCACCCTTCAAATATCAGGGACCTGGAGCAGTTTACTAAAGAAGAATGGTCTAAAATTCCAGCAGAGCATTGTAAGAAACTCATTGATGGTTACCGGAAGCGGTTGATCGCAGTTATTTTGGCTAAAGGTTGTGCAACTAAGTATTAGGCTGAGGGTGCCAATACTTTTGTCTGGCCCATTTTTGGAGTTTTGTGTGAAATGATCAATGTTTTGCTTTTTGCTTCATTCTCTTTTGTGTTTTTTCATTTAAGACAAATTAAATGAAGATAATATTACCAAAGAATTTGTGATTGCAATCATTTTCAGGAAGAAACTGAGTATTATCTGACAGAATTGCAGGGGTGTCAATACTTTTGGCCACAACTGTATATTGTGCACAGGCCCTATTCAGGATGCTACTAAACATCTCCCATTTGCTTTGTGTACTTTTATGTCTCAGGACATTGTCCCAGTTTATTGCACTAAGATCATCTCTCAACCGTTGGAAATTTGCCTTCCTGAAGTTTAGTGTCCTTGTAGCCCCTCTACTACACGTCTTAGTAAAGGATACTTGAAAGCTTATTATTTTATGATTACTATTACCCAAGTGACCTCCAACCCGTAAATATGTTATGCGGTCCGGCCTGTTGGTTAATATTAGATCTAACAGTGTCCCCCTTCTTGTTGGGTCCTCAACCAGTTGTGAAAAGTAATTGTCTCTCATAATTGTCAAAAACGTATTACCTTTGTGGAACTGCAGGTTTCTGTTCCCCAATGTATTTCAGGGTAGTTGAAGTCCCCCATAATAATGACGTCTCCCTGAGTCGCTGCTTCATCTATTTGCTTTAAGAGGATATTCCCCTCCACTTCCATTATTGTTGGGGACTTATAACAAACCCCTATCAGAATTTATTATTTTTCCCCCTTCCCCTTATCTCCACCCACAGAGACTCTACATTTCCATTAGATTCACCTATATTATCACGCAGGATGGGTTTTAAGGATGATTTTACGTATAAACATACACCTCCTCCTCGCTTATTTGTACGTTCATTTCTGAACAGACTATAGGCCTGTAAATTAACAGCCCAGTCATGGCTCTCGTCCAGCCAAGTCTCCGAAATCCCCACCATGTCATAATTATTTTCCAACAAAATTAATTCTAATTCCTCCATTTTGTTGGTGAGGCTTCTGGCATTAGTGAACATGCACTTTATGCATCTTTCTTTACCTAAAATTCTTCCTACTAAATTGACTGTTCTAACCCCACCCCCCATGCCACCCCCAATTTTATTACTTGTTCCCAGGTTACTAATTACACTATCTTCCCCTCCTGTACAATTAATACCCTCCCCCCAATCCCTAGTTTAAACACTCCTCCAACCTTCTAGCCATTTTCTCCCCCAGCACAGCTGCACCCTCCCCATTGAGGTGCAGCCCGTCCCTCGCATAGAACCTGTAGCCAACAGAGAAGTCGGCCCAGTTCTCCAGGAACCCAAACCCCTCCTTCCTACACCAACTCCTGAGCCACTTATTTATCTCCCTAATCTCCCGTTGCTCTGGTGTGGCGCATGGTACAGGCAGTATTTCAGAGAATACTACCTTGGAGGTCCTTGCCTTAAGCTTGCAGCCTAATTCCCTGAAATCATCTTTCAGGACCTTCCACCTACCTCTAACTTTGTCATTTGTGCCAATGAGCACCATGACCGCTGGATCCTCACCAGCCCGATCAGTGATGTGCCGGACTCTAGCGCCAGGTAGGCAACACACTGTTCGACGATTCCTGTCTTTGTGACAGATTGCCCTATCTGTTCCCCTAATAATTGAGTCCCCACTACCAGCACCTGTCTGGTCTGCCCTGCTCTGCTGTTTTCCCCCCTTACTGGAGCAGACACTCCTCTGGCTTTCAGAGGTCATGCCCTGCTGCAGCAGTGCTTTCCCTGTACTGACACCCCCTCATCTGCCAACTTAGCAAATTTATTAGGGTGTGCCAGATCAGGGCTAGCCTCCCTGGCACTCTTCCCTCACAACGGGCTGAGGAAAAAATCACAGCATGCTGCGTATTTCTGCGGATCTCGATGAGTTTCCGCCAATGCAAGTCCATGGGTGCAATAAAAAAATCACACAACACATGCATAGCACTCAGACCACGATTTTAGCATGGTATTTTCAATGCTCTAAAAAGTAAAGAAAAGACAGACAGACGAAAAGGCTAGCGTTTACCCTAGCGGTAATGGGGTTACCTTTCCGGTAACACTGCACTAATGGTGAAAAATTCTAAGTTTTAGACAGAACCCCATGTACGCTAGGGTTAACGCTAGTTTGACCCTAGCCATAGATAGGATAGATAAAAAGATAGACAGATAGATGATAGGAAAGATAAATAAACAAAAACTGGGTAGCAATACCAAAATAAAATACGGGTGCAAAACCTGAAAGTGTAATGTTCAAACCCTATATCCAAAAATGAAAGGCAGTGCAATCTGCTGAAATGTTGCCATGGACCAGTAAGTATGAACTTTTCTTCACCTAATTTGGGAGTGCTGCCTGTTTTTTTCATTTTTTGATTAGAGAGATAGATGATAGATAGATAGATAGATAGATAGAGTAGATCATCTTACCAGTCTCCTGCTGCTGCTTTCAATGCTGCCCATTAAGCTTCATGCATATTCACTGCAGTGAACCGCAACAGCGAATTACAAATGCTCACTCTCTATGAGAGCATCTGTGATTGGCTGTTGCAATAGACTGCATTGGCAAATCTGTATGGTGTTTTTGCTTGGTTGCCATACACAAGAGTATATGGGAACCAACCGGGCGTCATAGTGTGTTATTTAAATAATGTGAAAAAGATGTGTGGAGCCCACTGGGACGGGGTACTCGGTACCGGACCGGGGTACTGCTGGGGGATGTCACGGCGGTCCTGGTCCGGACCGTGTCCCGGGCCCGCACAATAAAATGGGGGTTATTTACGGGGGATTTGTCAGTCGTGACGCCACCCACTATATGCGGCCATGCTGCAGAACCTCCGGGGATGATGGGATAGCAGCTTGGATGAAATAGTTCCAGTGGGTAGAACTGGGTTCCCCGGCGCAGGGATGATAGTAGTAGTAAAAGTCTGTGATGGTGGTTATTGATGCTGCAGGAGAGTAGGGGTAGTAGAGATGATGAGAGTGGAGGCAATGGCAGTTTATGAGGGAAAATGGGGCTTCAGCTTAAGAATCACACACACTCACGGTTTCTGTAGTTTTCCAAGTCTTTACTTGCAGATGGTATAACACAGTATTGTCCATGGAGTCTGTACCGGGTTGCTCCCACCCTGACCGGGTCCTTGACTTCCTACTTATGCGCTGTGTGTGGCCCTGCTGCCGCTTGTAGCTGAACTGCTGGCCCTGTCTCTTCCCACGGGTACCAATCTGCTAGGCAACATGAGTCCTCTGTGTCACTGACCCCTCCGTGTTGCTTTGCTATGGTACAGTGAAGATGGTGGACCTTCACTATCCCGGTATTTACTGTCCTGTCTGTCTCAGGCACAGCCTCGGATCCGGTATCCGTCTTAAGCGCCTCTCCGGGGTTAAGTTTAGTATAACTTTTTATCCCGGGGATGTTCCTCTGTTCCTCTGACTCCTTTCCTCAGACCTCTCAGGACCTCCACTTCCACTTGACTCTGCTCCAGACTCAACTAAACTGCAAACTGAAACTGTCACTCCTGCTCTGTGGTAAACAACATTAGCTCCTCCCACTAGTGCAGGTGCCACCTAAGCTCCTCCCACTTTCTAGTGTAGTGTTGTGTGGGGAGTAAACCTGTGTTGATGTTTCTGTGCCACATTAACCCTTGGGGTGCCACAGATGCATAGGGCTTAGCTGTATTTTTTATTCTCAGCATAGATAAAGTGAACAGCTGCTGGCGAAAAAAAATATGTGGGCTTAGCCTGTTGTTAATTGCAAGCCTAGGTAAAACTAGGCATCTGGGGTCTGGTATTCCCAGCATGATGGGGGCTAATTGTTGTTGAGCCTTCCACGCTATGAAATAGCAGCCTGCAGCCGGCCCAGAATTTGATGCATTCATTAGAAGCCCCAAATCCTGGTGCTTTACCCAGCTCTTTCTGTTGCCTTGGTGCCGGTGGCAAACTCGGTAATAAGGGGTTAATGCCAGCTGAATATTGCCACCTGGCACTAAGCCCAAGATTCATAATATTGAGCCAATATTATACCCGGCAATTAGAAATCTCTACTGTATTAAATAGCAAATAATATACAACATACTGAGACAAATCATTTTATTAGAACAAAAAACACAAACACGTATCTTAACTCGATGTTTATTATTCCACATGCCCGTCCACAATCCACTGTGAAGTCTGTTCCTGCCGAGACCCGAAACTGAGTGGCTTTCAGCTTTCGCAGTGAATGGGGTGACGTCACAGTCTGGGTCACATGAGGTCAGAAAGAACGATGCGGCTCTCTTACCTGAGGTGAACTTTCCTTCACAGCGGGACCCAAAACTAGTGGGTTTCAAACCCACTGTGAGGTGTGACATGGTAAAGTTCACCTCAGGTCAGAGAGCTGCATCCCCCTGAAATTAGATGCTGTTGTCCTCTGCATCTAAAGGTCTTTCAAGTGTAGGGTAGGGAGCCAAGACGTGCACCAGTTGATATGGGTCTGATCAAGTTAGCATCTCCTGCGACTGCGATTTTTACACCTCTGATACCACAATATTATTTGCTTGTGGCTCCATTGTAACATGGGTATAAAAACAGGGGTGAGCAGGAAAATGCCCAAAAGAAAAATGCCCACAGTGTTGGGGCTATGGGTTAGGTGTTAGGTTGGTTAGATTTGGTTAGTAAGTGTGTTAGGGAATGTGGTTAGGGTTGGGGTAGATGTGGGTTTTTCAGGGAACCAAAAACAGAGTAGGTTCCCTTGGTGCAGATTAAGATAAGGCTAGGAAGTCTCATCCATGGAGTAAATTTGCCCTTTCTTCGGACCCCTCTGCACTGTGTTGCCCACACACTTGTTTTTCCATTCGGCTTTTTGTCTTTGCACTACAAGCTCCAACTTTGTGACATTTCTATTGTTACACTGTTCTTTTGTTCGATTTGAATTCACAAATCTATTCTGAATCCCCATTGACTTAAACATATGGTATCAGGGAAACATTATGTCTTTACTCTTCTCTTTTGGGAGCAGAGAATAATAATGCAATTGTGAGCCCAGCCTGTGATCATTGCAATGCATGAATGAGCAATCTCCATAGAAGAAAAATGGTTGATTTTATCATATTTCTTTGATCCCGTCTCTTGTCTGTAATTTCTGCAGCAGGTAACATAATCTCCTACATTGTGACAGGTAAAACTGATGATCATTTACTGTACCCACAGATGAGACGTCGGTAATCACACACCTGTTAAGTGTCTCATTTATATTAATCTGCACCTCCAGGAATCGAATCCTTGGAAACTACTGTATGGGGTTTGGAGGAGAACATATAGCTGATAGGTCCCTGGCAGATAAGCAGTAACTCACCAAGCAGAGCCCTCCCTGTCTGCAGCCCCTGAAATACCTCCTACACCTCCGCTGGCTTTCTGCTGCCGCTCTCCACAGCTCACAGACTTATCCTCCATAGTATGATCCATTCATGCATTTGTTTGGGTCGGACAATGAAGTTTCCCAACGGAATTGGGATTTGCATACGTCTCTGGTAGAAGACTGACGGGACCATTAAACAAGTGCGTTCAGCAAATTCATGATTGTGTGAGGATTTGGGAAGCAGAATAACTCAACACCCAGTCTAGAGAAGACATGAAGTGACGTGTGGCCCACACCTGGTGGAGAAACGTTCTTCTAGCTCTATCCAAACAGTGTGAGGAACCACTTGCAGAATGGCAGCGGAGACATTGGAACAAAGCAATGTCACTTGGTTCCCAGAAGTGCCCAATGCCACCAAAGAAATGTCTCACCCATTGGGTGTTGATACCAGCTTGTCTTCGAAGGTGTTCATTACTGTTCTTTACATCCTTATCTTCTTGGTGGGTACCATAGGGAATGTGCTGACCATACAGCTGGTGCTGAAGAAGTGTAGCCTGCACAGCCTCCAGGGCACGGTGCACTACCACCTGGTGAGCCTGGCACTGTCTGACATCCTTATCCTGGTCATCAGTATTCCCATAGAGCTTTATAACTTCATCTGGTTCCATTACCCCTGGGTATTTGGGGATGCTGTGTGCAGAAGTTATTATTTCTTACGTGATATCTGCTCCTATGCCACCGTGCTGAACATCGTCAGCTTGAGTTGCGAGAGGTACCTGGCCATCTGTCATCCCATGAAGGCTAAGATGATCATGTCCAGGAAGAGGACCAAGAAGATTCTCTCGGTCATATGGATCTCCTCTATAGTCTTTGCCCTGCCCATGGCTTTTATCATGGGAGTAGAGTACCAGAACAAGACCCCGGAGGGGACACTTGACCCCTCTTCTTTAGTGTGCACAAGTTTAGTGTCTACGGCCACCCTGAAGATCTTTATACAGGTAAGTGCAAGACTTTACTACAATTTTATAATTGTAAAGTGCTGGGGTATATGTTAGAGCTATAGAAATAAAATGTATTATTATTATAATCAATTGAAAACAGCTGTGGAATATGTTGTCGATGAAGAAATAAAACATATCATTATTATTATTATTATTATTATTATATGGCTGAATTTGTCATTTATAATTGCAGCTGAATTGTAAATTGCTGTGGAATATATTAACCCTTTAGAAATAAAATATATTATTATTATAGGGCTGAATTGAAAAGTGCTGTGGAATATGTTGGCACTATAGAAATATAAATTATTATTAGTATTATTATAGGGCTGAATTTATTATATAACTTTTTACAGCTGCATTAAGCGTGCTCTAAAACTTAAAGATTATCTAAACCTTTAACACTTTTTGTAACATTTTTGTGTTATTTTAATTGGAAGTTCAGCAGTGGGGGATCCAGATCCTGAGATCAGACAAAAGAAGCCCCTTGAGAGTTGACGTGTACACGGAGAGTACGGATGCTATAGAAAGCAGAGGCTATGGACCATCACACAGAAGAAACATGTTATCTATATTAATCATATATTGTTGAGAAAATTGCACAAAGATTCAGTCTACGATCTCTCAGCTGTGTCACTGCTAACAAACTGTACACTGCTACATCTGTATGTTTCTCGGGAAGATGACTTCCATTCCCGTGACAACTAGACAATCACATGCGCTGATCTTAGGCTACTTTCACATCACGATTTTTTCCTGTCTGTGGGAATCCTGTTTTTTGCAGGACCCCACGGACAGGAAAGGACAGGGTCAGATGTGTGCGATGCGGATGCCATTTCTGTGTCCAGGTCTGTGATTTTCACAGATCCGGACACAGAAAGAGCTGGAGGAGCCCGAGCCTGAAAAGTGCAGGCAAGGGGGGCACTTTCACTTTCGTAATGTATATACATACATTGCGAAAGTGAAATAAAACAAAGCAAGTGTTAAAATTTTTTAAAAATCCTCACTAGGGATGAGTGAGTATGCTTGTCACTACTCGGTACTCACACGAGTATCCCGGTACTTGCACGAGTATCCCGGTACTTAGGATGCTTGGTGAGCACCGAGTACCGCCGAGATGCTCGACTCCTCGCTAATAATTATCAGTCTTACACAAATACACAGCTCCCTTCAGTGCACACAGTGAGCTGGCACCTCACAGAGAGCAGATTGATTGTTAGGATCCCTCTGGGGGGCACAGCAAGGTGTTGTATGTTGCGACGATTTGAAAAAGCCCCCCTACCGTCCTTTCCCAGAAACACTCGTTTTATAGCCGGAAGTCTGTGGGCAGAGCCTGTCACTAATTGACTTACATTGGGCCGAGTACACAAGTATTTTGGGATGCTCAGCCCGAGCATCGAGCACCTGAGCATTTTAGTACTCGCTCATCTCTTATCCTCACATCTCCGGCGAGTGTCCCGCGATGTGCGGCATCCAGCTCCAAGGGCTTAAGGACCTAGATCAGCAGACCGGGTGGGGTGGGGCAACACGATCATCTGATTGGTCACACGACCACATTAGCTGAGCGGTTTAAATCGTGCGTCCGCCAAAATCGATCGGCAGGTGATTTAAACCACGCTGATGCGGTCATGTGACCAACCAGCTGATCGGGTTGCCCCACCCTGCCCAGTCAGCTGATCTAGGTCCTTAAGTCCTCGGAGCTGGATGCCACACATCACGGGACACTCGCCGGGGAGGTGAGGATTTTTTTTCTATTTTTTACACTTGCTTTGTTTTATTTCACTTCTGTAATGTATGTATATATATTGCGAAAGTGAAATAACACGGGAACAGAGCAGTTTTAGTGTACTGAAAATGCTCAGTAAACTAAAATCGGGTCTGGGAAACGATCCAATGTTTTCCCGGACCCGTGCTGCATAGGCCCCCATGTTATTTGCCACAGACCACACCGGATCCGATTCTGTCCGATTTGGTCCGCTGTGCCCAAAATCAGAACAGTTTCTGATTCTCGGTACAGCAAAAAATCAGACACAATCAGATCCGTGACAATTTAGACACAATTGAATGGCCATACAGGACCAATCCGTGCCCATAGGAATACATGGGGGCCAAATCGGATCCGTGGCGATCCGTTTTACAACACATAGCCACGGATGCACAGAAATCATGATATGAAAGCAGCCTTATAGGATTGACATTTCTCTATGTTAAGGGAAAAGTAATCCTCTGAATTTCAGCGTAAAGATACTTTTTATAGTTTACTTACAATACTCACATTTGATATGATAAATGAAAAAACGGTGTGGTACAGAGTTAGTTAAAAAAGGAGCAATCAACATGATAAATGGTAACATGCTATCTAAAGATGTAGGAGAGTTCAGTGTGTGACATGTAGTTGAGCTGAGTTTGTCCTTCAGCACAATCCATTGCAGCACATTTAGGTTTGTTGGCGCTCGTCACCTTTCTCGTGGATTCCAGTACTGAAATCTCCGTCAGTGATTTGGACTTCTTTTTTTACATAGAGGGGTTGTTTTAAGTTCATAAATGGATAAGATTACAAGGTGCTTGTAAAACATATAACTTTGCAATGAACCTCTTACTAAAATTACCGTTCTCAAGAACAGAGGGACTTTTAATATTATAGTGTACTGCTGGTTGCCGTGGTTACCAGCCATCTCACTGTCACTTCCAATGTACCAGTTAGGCTATATATTTAACTATATGATTAAAATCCAGCATCTGCAAAAGTATGATATATTAAAACATGGCTTTTATGTTTAACATTAAAATGAAGATGAAAAAATGTAAATATGTGAATAGAAAAGCAGAGAACAGTGTATGCGTTTCAAGCAAAAGACATTTGCTTAATCATGATGTACTACGATTCCATAGAATGTTACATACAAAGCAGATGTAACTGATTGTCAGGGTGGAAGGAATATACTATATAATTGTCTAATGGTACCTTTACACGCGGCTACATTTCTAGGGTGTCAACAGGTAACTTACTGGTTGCAGTGAAATCATGGAGACAAGGTTCTATCTTGTTGCGTGTGTGTACAAATGGAATAATGTCTCCATGATTTCACTGCAACCTGTAAGTTACCTGTTGACACCCTAGAAATATTGCCATGTGTAAAGTGGCCATAAGGGTTTTTTGAGTCTGTTTGTCACCGAAATCGCACACAGAGGCAGCTCATTGGCGGCCTTTGGTGGCAGCCAATGAGCTCAGAGTATGCAAATAGCACGTGCTGAACATTCGAATTTCGCGCCAATTCGCAGCCCGGGGGAAGCAGCGCGTGAGCGCCGCTTCCGCAGGTATACACGGTGCGGCAAAAGGTTGACCCAGCGCGCGCGAGCCAGCCAGGAGACGACCGGCGAGCCGCTAACCGGAGCTCAGCCGCGGCTACTTGTTGTCCGCGGCGAGCCAGCCGGGAGATGACCGGCGTAAGCTGACCTCTGTGCCGCAGTAGCCGCGGCTGAGCTCCGGTCAGCAGCAAGCCAATCAGAGAAGTAGCGCGGCTTGGCGCGCGGTTTGAATGCTGTTCCTCTGTTTGGTCGCGTGCCATGGCGCCATATTTCAAATACACTGAGTATAGTGTATTTGAAATATGGCGCCATAGCGCTCGCCACTATTCTGATTGTCGGTGGTGAACGCGGCAACCAATCAGAATAGTGGCGCGCGCTATGGCGCCATATTTCAAATACACTATGCTCAGTGTATTTGAAATATGGCACCATGGCACGCGCCGCTATTCTGATTGGTCGGCATCCTCACAGCCTCCTCCATCCTCACAGCCTCCCCATCCTCACAGTCTCCCCATCCTCACAGCCTCCCCCACCCTCACAGCCTCCCCATCCTCACAGCCGCCCCATCCTTTCAGCCTCCTCCATCCCCTAAGCCTCCTCCATCCTCACAGTCTCCTCCAACCCCTCAGCCTCCACATCCTCACAGCCTCCTATGCTCACAGCCTCCTCATTCTCACTCCTTACTCCTGTCTATTAGGTCTGTCTTTCAGTGTGACACAGTTTACTCCTGTCTACAAGGTCTGTCAGTCAGTGTGATGAACTTCACTCCTGTCTATAAGGCTGTCAGTCAGTGTCACAAACTTCACTCCTGTCTACAAGGCTGTCAGTCAGTGTGACACAGTTCACTCCTGTCTACAAGGCTGTCAGTCAGTGTCACGAACTTCACTCCTGTCTACAAGGCTGTCAGTCAGTGTGACACAGTTCACTCCTGTATACAAGGTATTCTAGAATACCCGATGCGTTAGAATCGGGCCACCATCTAGTAACTAATAAAATGGTAACCATTCATATTCAACATAGTATAGGTGACCAAGGGAATTCAACAGCGCATTAGTAAAAGTAGATGATTGGATGCAATCCGCTTCTGTCCCCTTCACTCCTCCGAGCAGCCTGAGAGAGCACAGTCTGGACCAGCGGCTCCACCATGCTGCTTATCTGAACTGTTAATTTCCAAGATTCGGCAAAGCAGCGTTCCAGAGACCAAGAGCAGCTTGTTTCTGAAGATACATCTGGAGAAAATTGTTGCACCAGTTGACTTTTAGGGTACCGTTGCACATCGCAACATTGCATGCAATTTCACTTGCAACTTACTGGTTGCAGTGAAATCATGGACACATTGTTCCATTTGTACACAGCAACAAAATGAAACAATGTGTCCCTGATTTCACTGCAACCAGTAAGTTGCAAGTGAAATTGCATGCAATGTTGCGACGTGTAACAGTACCCTTACATGCTTATTTGTTTACCTGCGCATTGAAAGAGTTCACTGAGAGTCTGTCAGTGAGCTTGTTCTGTTGTTTTATTCGTTTTTTCTTTTCTGATCTTCTGTTTGTTGTTTTATGACCATGAAGTTTACCTCTTCTTTGTGGTCTGTGTTATAAATCAGCTGAAAGGACAAATAACTCTTATATCAGAATGAGCTCACTGACGAATTCTCAGACGACTCTTCAAGTAAACAGTAGAACCACAGACGGTGCAACATAGCGGCTTCAGAAGGCAAATGATGCAAAGTTTTTAATGACACCCAAATGCAAAAAATGATTTTTACACAAAAATACATGATTTTAAGTAAAACAAAAACTGTCACTGAGGGTGTCCATATCATCCCATGCATATGAGTGGGCTTTCTGCGGCTTTGTTCACAAGCTACAGAAAATACTTTGTGGCCAATTCTAATTCAACACTTCAATTTTGTGTTTTTATTTTTTTATAGAATTCGGCCATAAAACACTTTTAAATGTCAAAATGATTTTGCACAACTCATACATTTTGCAACTTTTATCACTTTTATGCCAGTCCCAGCCAGTTCTGCTACGGGACCTTTCACATCAGCGGTAATTTACATCCAGCAGATTTTACTGCATCTGGCGCATAACAGCCGACTTGCGGCAAGCTCCATTCATTCTCTATGGGACTTGCAGTCAGGTGTGGCAAGTGCGGTTTTGCTGTATCCGGCACTTGCGGCAAGTAAAAACAAACGCTGCTGGCAGTTTTTTTTTTTGTGTGGTCGCAAGTGCCGAATTTGCCGGATCCAGCAATACCGCACTTGCCGCACTTGACCGCAAGTCCCATAGAGAATGAATGGAGCTTGCCGCAAGTCGATCATTATGTGGCAGATGGGAAGAAATCTGCTGGATCGGCCGTGATTTTAAATTACCGCTTATGTGAAAGTGTGGCACCTCAGAGTCTGGATGCCACAATGTCATTGCCACCCTCGAGGGGTAGTGTCATTTCTGAGAGCAACAGAGGGTATCCACACCAGGTAAGCCAAGCACTCAACACCTTTCTGCCTCTGGGCCTAAAGCGGGAGCTCTAAAACCCGGGTTTAGGGCAGCTCCCCTATAAATTCTGGTCAGGGGCGGAGTTAGGCAGTTCAGTTCCTAGAAGGACTGAGGCAGACATCCTGTGGATTTAAGCAGCTCTAAGCTCATCCCAGGATTGCTGAAGCTTGAGGGATCCGTA